>CAXKVY010008187.1:0-44187 GCA_964058915.1 Tetropium fuscum
GAAAAACGGTCTTAGTTTTACTACAATTAGTATGCAGCAGAGCTTTAAAAAATAGCCCAAATAATATGTACGTTAATTCGAACGCGTTTTGTATGCAAAGTAGCAATCCGTGGGCTATATAAGGCACTTCGCGATGTCCATCCATGTTCTACACCATGTCAATGTTACTATCATATCTTAGAGTTCGCATAGAGCAATTAGAGCTGTGACCTTGAACGCTCCTTCATAAGTAGATAACTACTACACGATAGAAAAGACGTACAAGTGAAAATGGAATTAGTTCTACTGAAACTAGCATGCAGCAGAGCTGCCAAATAATGCCCAGATGATATACACGAAAATTCTAATGCGTTTTGTAAACAAAGCAGCATTCCGTGGGCTATTGAAGACACTTCGCGATGCCTTTCCATGTTCTACATTATGTCAATGTTACTATCATATCTTAGGGTTCGCATAGAGCACAAAGAGCTGTGACCTTGAACGCTCCTTCATTCGTATATTACTGCTACACGATAGAAAAGACGTACAAGTGAAAATGGATTTAGTTTTACTGCAATTAGCATGCAGTAGAGCTGCCAAATAATGCCCATATAATATACGCGTTAATTCGAATGCGTTTTGTAAACAAAGCAGCAATCCGTGGGCTATTAAGGACACTTCGCGATGCCTATCCATTTTCTATACCATGCCATTGTAACTACCATATCTTAGCGTTCGCATACAGCACCTTGAGTTGTGACCTTGAACGCTCCTTCATATGTAGATAACTCCCACACGATAGAAAAGACGTTCAAGAGAAAACGGTCTAAGTTTTACTGCAATTAGTATGCAGCAGAACTTTCAGAACATGCCCAAATAATATACACGTTAATTCGAACGCGTTTTGTACGCAAAGTAGCAATCCGCGGGCAATATAAGGCACTTCGCGATGTGTATCCATGTTCTATACCATGCCAATGTAACTATCATATCTTAGCGTTCGCATAGAGCACCTAGAGATGTGACCTTGAACGCTCCTTCATAAGTAGATAACTCCTACACGATAGAAAAGACGTTCAAGAGAAAACGGTCTTAGTTTTACTGCAATTAGTATGCAGCAGAGCTTTCAAAAAGTGCCCGAATAATATACACGTCACTTCGAACGAGTTTTGTACGCACAGTAGCAATCCGCGGGCTATATAAGGCACTTCGCGATGTCTATCCATGTTCTATACCATGCCAATGTAACTATCATATCTTAGCGTTCGCATAGAGCACCTAGAGTTGTGACCTTGAACGCTCCTTCATAAGTAGATAACTCCTACACGGTAGAAAAGACGTTCAAGAGAAAACGGTCTAAGATTTACTGCAATTAATATGCAGCAGCGCTGCCTAATAATGCCCAGATGATATACACGAAAATTCGAATGCGTTTTGTAAACAATGCAGCAATCTGTGGGCTATTGAGGACACTTCGCGATGCCTTTCCATGTTCTACACTATGTCAATGTTACTATCATATCTTAGGGTTCGCATAGAGCACAAAGAGCTGTGACCTTGATCGCTCCTTCATTCGTAGATTACTGCTACACGATAGAAAAGACGTACAAGTGAAAATGGATTTAGTTTTACTGCAATTAGCATGCAGCAGAGCTGCCAAATAATGCCCAGATAATATACACGTTAATTCGAATGCGTTATGTAAACAAAGCAGCAATCCGTGGGCTATTAAGGACACACTTCGCGATGCCTATCCATTTTCTATACAATGCCATTGTAACTACCATATCTTAGCGTTCGCATACAGCACCTTGAGTTGTGACCTTGAACGCTCCTTCATAAGTAGATAACTCCCACACGATAGAAAAGACGTTCAAGAGAAAACGGTCTAAGTTTTACTGCAATTAGTATGCAGCAGAACTTTCAGAACATGCCCAAATAATATACACGTTAATTCGAACGCGTTTTGTACGCAAAGTAGCAATCCGCGGGCAATATAAGGCACTTCGCGATGTCTATCCATTTTCTATACCATGCCAATGTAATTATCATATCTTAGCGTTCGCATAGAGCACCTAGAGTTGTGACTTTGAACGCTCCTTCATAAGTAGATAAGTCCTACACGATAGAAAAGACGTTCAAGAGAAAACTGTCTAAGTTTTACTGCAATTAGTATGCAGCAGAGCTTTCAAAAAGTGCCCATATAATATACACGTTAATTCGAACGCGTTTTGTACGCAATATAGCAATCCGCGGGCTATATAAGGCATTTCGCGATGTCTATCCATGTTCTATACCATGCCATTGTAACTACCATATCTTAGCATTCGCATACAGTACCTAGAGTTGTGATCTTGAACGCTCCTTCATAAGTAGATAACTACTACACGATAGAAAAGACGTACAAGTGAAAATGGAATTAGTTTTAGTGAAACTAGCATGCAGCAGAGCTGCCAAATAATGCCCAGATGATATACACGAAAATTCTAATGCGTTTTGTAAACAAAGCAGTAATCCGTGGGCTATTGAGGACACTTCGCGATGCCTTTCCATGTTCTACATAATGTCAATGTTACTATCATATCTTAGGGTTCGCATAGAGCACAAGGAGCTGTGACCTTGAACGCTCCTTCACTCGTAGATTACTGCTACACGATAGAAAAGACGTACAAGTGAAAATGGATTTAGGTTTACTGCAATTAGCATGCAGTAGAGCTGCCAAATAATGCCCATATAATATACGCGTTAATTCGAATGCGTTTTGTAAACAAAGCAGCAATCCGTATTTTCTATACCATGCCATTGTAACTACCATATCTTAGCGTTCGCATACAGCACCTTGAGTTGTGACCTTGAACGCTCCTTCATAAGTAGATAACTCCCACACGATAGAAAAGACGTTCAAGAAAAAACGGTCTAAGTTTTACTGCAATTAGTATGCAGCAGAACTTTCAGAACATGCCCAAATAATATACACGTTATTTCGAACGCGTTTTGTACGCAAAGTAGCAATCCGTGGGCTATATAAGGCACTTCGCGATGTCCATCCATGTTCTACACCATGTCAATGTTACTATCATATCTTAGGGTTCGCATAGAACAATTAGAGCTGTGACCTTGAACGCTCGTTCATAAGTAGATAACTCCTACACGATAGAAAAGACGTTCAAGAGAAAACGGTCTAAGTTTTACTACAATTAGTATGCAGCAGAGCTTTCAAAAAGTGCCCAAATAATATACACGTCAATTCGAACGCGTTTTGTACGTAAAGTAGCAATCCGCGGTCTATATAAGGCACTTCGCGATGTCTATCCATGTTCTATACCATGCCAATGTAACTAACATATCATAGCGTTCGCATAGAGCACCTAGAGTTGTGACCTTGAACGCTCCTTCATAAGTAGATAACTACTACACGATAGAAAAGACGTACAAGTGAAAATGGAATTAGTTTTACTGAAACTAGCATGCAGCAGAGCTGCCAAATAATGCCCAGATGATATACACGAAAATTCTAATGCGTTTTGTAAACAAAGCAGCAATCCGTGGGCTATTGAGGACACTTCGCGATGCCTTTCCATGTTCTACATTATGTTAATGTTACTATCATATCTTAGGGTTCGCATAGAGCACAAAGAGCTGTGACCTTGAACGCTCCTTCATTCGTAGATTACTGCTACACGATAGAAAAGACGTACAAGTGAAAATGGATTTAGTTTTACTGCAATTAGCATGCAGTAGAGCTGCCAAATAATGCCCATATAATATACGCGTTAATTCGAATGCGTTTTGTAAACAAAGCAGCAATCCGTGGGCTATTAAGGACACTTCGCGATGCCTATCCATTTTCTATACCATGCCATTGTAACTACCATATCTTAGCGTTCGCAAACAGCACCTTGAGTTGTGACCTTGAACGCTCCTTCATAAGTAGATAACTCCCACACGATAGAAAAGACGTTCAAGAGAAAACGGTCTAAGTTTTAGTGCAATTAGTATGCAGCAGTGCTTTCAAAAAGTGCCCATATAATATACACGTTAATTCGAACGCGTTTTGTACGCAATGTAGCAATCCGCGGGCTATATAAGGCATTTCGCGATGTCTATCCATGTTCTATACCATGCCATTGTAACTACCATATCTTAGCGTTCGCATACAGCAAATAGAGTTGTGACCTTGAACGCTCCTTCATAAGTAGATAACTCCCACACCATAGAAAAGACGTTCAAGAGAAAACGGTCTAAGTTTTGCTGCAATTAGTATGCAGCAGAGCTTTAAAAAAGAGCCCAAATAATATATACGTTAATTCGAACGCGTTTTGCACGCAAAGTAGCAATCGGCGGGTTATATAAGGCACTTCGCGATGTCCATCCATGTTCTATACCATGTCAATGTTACTATCATATCTTAGGGTTCGCATAGAGCAATTAGAGCTGTGACCTTGAACGCTCGTTCATAAGTAGATAACTCGTACACGATAGAAAAGACGTTCAAGAGAACACGGTCTAAGTTTTACTGCAATTAGTATGCAGCAGCGCTGCCTAATAATGACCAGATGATATACACGAAAATTCGAATGCGTTTTGTAAACAAAGCAGCAATCCGTGGGCTACTGAGGACACTTCGCGATGCCTTTCCATGTTCTACACTATGTCAATGTTACTATCATATCTTAGGGTTCGCATAGAGCACAAAGAGCTGTGACCTTGAACGCTCCTTCATTCGTAGATTACTGCTACACGATAGAAAAGACGTACAAGTGAAAATGGATTTAGTTTTACTGCAATTAGCATGCAGCAGAGCTGCCAAATAATGCCCAGATAATATACACATTAATTCAAATGCGTTATGTAAACAAAGCAGCAATCCGTGGGCTATTAAGGACACTACGCGGTGCCTATCCATTTTCTATACCATGCCATTGTAACTATCATATCTTAGCGTTCGCATAGAGCACCTAGAGTTGTGACCTTGAACGCTCCTTCATAAGTAGATAACTCCTACACGATATAAAAGACGTTCAAGAGAAAACTGTCTAAGTTTTACTGCAATTAGTATGCAGCAGAGCTTTCAAAAAGTGCCCAAATAATATACACGTTAATTCGAACGCGTTTTGTACGCAAAGCAGCAATCCGCGGGCAATATAAGGCACTTCGCGGTGTCTATCCATTTTCTATACCATGCCATTGCAACTACCATATCTTAGCGATCGCATACAGCAAATAGAGATGTGACCTTGAACGCTCATTCATAAGTAGAGAACTCCTACACGATAGAAAATACGTTCAAGAGAAAACGGTCTAAGTATTACTGCAATTAGTATGCAGCAGAGCTTTCAAAAAGTGCCCAAATAATATACACGTTAATTCGAACGCGTTTTGTACGCAAAGTAGCAATCCGCGGGCAATATAAGGCACTTCGCGATGTCTATCCATGTTCTATACCATGCCAATGTAACTATCATATCTTCGCGTTCGCATAGAGCACCTAGAGATGTGACCTTGAACGCTCCTTCATAAGTAGATAACTCCTACACGATAGAAAAGACGTTCAAGAGAAAACGGTCTAAGTTTTACTGCAACTAGTATGTAGCAGAACTTTCAGAAAATGCCCAAAAAATATACACGTTAATTCGAACGCGTTTTGTACGCAAAGTAGCAATCCGCGGGCAATATAAGGCACTTCGCGATGTCTATCCATGTTCTATACCATGCCAATGTAACTATCATATCTTAGCGTTCGCATAGAGCACCTAGAGTTGTGACCTTGAACGATCCTTCATAAGTAGATAAATCCTACACGATAGAAAAGACGTTCAAGAGAAAGCGGTCTAAGTTTTACTGCAATTAGTATGCAGCAGAACTTTCAAAAAGTGCCCAAATAATATACACGTTAATTCGAATGCGTTTTGTATGCAAAGTAGCAATCCGCGGGCTATATAAGGCATCTAGCGATGTCTATCCATGTTCTATACCATGCCATTGTAACTATCATATCTTAGCGTTCGCATATAGCACCTAGAGTTGTGACCTTGAACGCTCCTTCATAAGTAGATAACTCCTACACGATAGAAAAGACGTTCAAGGGAAAGCGGTCTAAGTTTTACTACAATTAGTATGCAGCAGAGCTTTCAAAAAGTGCCCAAATAATATACAGGTCAATTCGAACGCGTTTTGTACGCAAAGTAGCAATCCGCTGTCTATATAAGGCACTTCGCGATGTCTATCCATGATCTATACCATGCCAATGTAACTATCATATCTTAGCGTTCGCATAGAGCACCTAGAGTTGTGACCTTGAAAGCTACTTCATAAGTAGATAACTACTACACGATAGAAAAGACGTACAAGTGAAAACGGATTTAGTTTTACTGCAATTAGCATGCAGCAGAGCTGCCAAGTAATGCCCAGATAATATACACGTTAATTCGAATGCGTTTTGTAAACAAAGCAGCAATCCGTGGGCTATTAAGGACACTTCGCGATGCTTATCCATTTTCTATACCAAGCCATTGTAACTACCATATCTTAGTGTTCGCATACAGCGCCTATAGTTGTGACCCTGAACGCTCCTTCATAAGTAGATAAGTCCTACACGATAGAAAAGACGTTCAAGAGAAAACGGTCTAAGTTTTACTACAGTTAGTATGCAGCAGAGCTATAAAAAAGAGCCCAAATAATATATACGTTAATTCGAACGCGTTTTGTACGCAAAGTAGCAATCCGTGGGCTATATAAGGCACTTCGCGGTGTCCATCCATGTTCTATATCATGCCATTGTAACTACCATATCTTAGCGTTCGCATACAGCAAATAGAGTTGTGACCTTGAACGCTCCTTCATAAGTAGATAACTCCCACACCATAGAAAAGACGTTCAAGAGAAAACGATCTAAGTTTTGCTGCAATTAGTATGCAGCAGAGCTTTAAAAAAGAGCCCAAATAATATATACGTTAATTCGAACGCGTTTTGCACGCAAAGTAGCAATCCGCGGTCTATATAAGGCACTTCGCGATGTCTATCCATGTTCTATACCATACCAATGTAACTATCATATCATAGCGTTCGCATAGAGCACCTAGAGTTGTGACCTTGAACGCTCCTTCATAAGTAGATTACTACTACACGAAAGAAAAGACGTACAAGTGAAAATGGAATTAGTTTTACTGATACTAGCATGCAGCAGAGCTGCCAAATAATGCCCAGATGATATACACGAAAATTCTAATGCGTTTTGTAAACAAAGCAGCAATCCGTGGGCTATTGAGGACACTTCGCGATGCCTTTCCATGTTCTACATTATGTCAATGTTACTATCATATCTTAGGGTTCGCATAGAGCACAAATAGCTGTGACCTTGAACGCTCCTTCATTCGTAGATTACTGCTACACGATAGAAAAGACGTACAAGTGAAAATGGATTTAGTTTTACTGCAATTAGCATGCAGTAGAGCTGCCAAATAATGCCCATATAATATACGCGTTAATTTGAATGCGTTTTGTAAACAAAGCAGCAATCCGTGGGCTATTAAGGACACTTCGCGATGCCTATCCATTTTCTATACCATGCCATTGTAACTACCATATCTTAGGGTTCGCATATAGCGCCTAGAGTTGTGACCTTGAACGTTCCTTCATAAGTAGAAAACTCCTACACGATAGAAAAGACGTTCAAGAGAAAACGGTCTAAGTTTTACTGCAATTAGTATGCAGCAGTGCTTTCAAAAAGTGCCCATTTAATGTACACATTAATTCGAACGCGTTTTGTACGCAATGTAGCAATCCGCGGGGAATATAAGGTATTTCGCGATGTCTATCCATGTTCTATACCATGCCATTGTAACTACCATATCTTAGCGTTCGCATACAGCACCTAGAGTTGTGAGCTTGAACGCTCCTTCATAAGTAGATAACTCCTACACGATAGAAAAGACGTTCAAGAGAAAACTGTCTAAGTTTTACTGCAATTAGTATGCAGCAGAGCTTTCAAAAAGTGCCCAAATAATATACACGTTAATTCGAACGCGTTTTGTACGCAAAGTAGCAATCCGCGGGCAATATAAGGCACTTCGCGGTGTCTATCCATTTTCTATACCATGCCATTGTAACTACCATATATTAGTGTTCGCATACAGCGCCTAGAGTTGTGACCTTGAACGCTCGTTCATAAGTAGATAACTCCTACACGATAGAAAAGACGTTCAAGAGAAAACGGTCTAAGTTTTACTACAATTAGTATGCAGCAGAGCTTTCAAAAAGTGCCCAAATAATATACACGTTAATTCGAACGCGTTTTGTACGCAAAGTAGCAATCCGCGGGCAATATAAGGCACTTCGCGATGTCCATCCATGTTCTATACCATGCCATTGTAACTACCATATCTTAGCGTTCACATACAGCAAATAGAGTTGTGACCTTGAACGCTCCTTCATAAGTAGATAACTCCCACACCATAGAAAAGACGTTCAAGAGAAAACGGTCTAAGTTTTGCTGCAATTAGTATGCAGCAGAGCTTTAAAAAAGAGCCCAAATAATATATACGTTAATTCGAACGCGTTTTGCACGCAAAGTAGCAATCGGCGGGTTATATAAGGCACTTCGCGATGTCCATCCATGTTCTATACCATGTCAATGTTACTATCATATCTTAGGGTTCGCATAGAGCAATTAGAGCTGCGACCTTGAACGCTCGTTCATAAGTAGATAACTCGTACACGATAGAAAAGACGTTCAAGAGAAAACGGTCTAAGTTTAACTGCAATTAGTATGCAGCAGAGCTTTCAAAAAGTGCCCAAATAATATACACGTCAATTCGAACGCGTTTTGTACGCAAAGTAGCAATCCGCGGGCTATATAAAGCACTTCGCGATGTCTATCCATGTTCTATACCATGCCAATGTAACTATCATATCTTAGCGTTCGCATACAGTACCTAGAGTTGTGACCTTGAACGCTCCTTCATAAGTAGATAACTCCTACACGATAGAAAAGACGTTCAAGGGAAAACGGTCTTAGTTTTACTACAATTAGTATGCAGCAGAGCTTTAAAAAAGAGCCCAAATAATATATACGTTAATTCGAACGCGTTTTGGCACTGCGCGCTGTCCATCCATGTTCTACACCATATCAATGTTACTATCATATCTTAGGGTTCGCATAGAGCAATTAGAGCTGTGACCTTGAACGCTCCTTCATAAGTAGATAACTACTACACGATAGAAAAGACGTACAAGTGAAAATGGATTTAGTTTTACTGCAATTAGCATGCAGTAGAGTTGCCAAATAATGCCCATATAATATACGCGTCAATTCGAATGCGTTTTGTAAACATAGCAGCAATCCGTATTTTCTATACCATGCCATTGTAACTACCATATCTTAGCGTTCGCATACAGCACCTTGAGTTGTGACCTTGAACGCTCCTTCATAAGTAGATAACTCCCACACAATAGAAAAGACGTTCAAGAGAAAACGGTCTAAGTTTTACTGCAATTAGTATGCAGCAGAACTTTCAGAACATGCCCAAATAATATACACGTTAATTCGAATGCGTTTTGTACGCAAAGTAGCAATCCGCGGGCAATATAAGGCACTTCGCGATGTCTATCCATGTTCTATACCATGCCAATGTAACTATCATATCTTAGCGTTCGCATAGAGCACCTAGAGTTGTGACCTTGAACGCTCCTTCATAAGTAGATAACTCCTACACGATAGAAAAGGCGTTCAAGAGAAAACGGTCTTAGTTTTAATGCAATTAGTATGCAGCAGAGCTTTCAAAAAGTGCCCGAATAATATTCACGTCACTTCGAACGCGTTTTGTACGCAAAGTAGCAATCCGCGGGCTATATAAGGCACTTCGCGATGTCTATCCATGTTCTATACCATGCCAATGTAACTATCATATCTTAGCGTTCGCATAGAGCACCTAGAGATGTGACCTTGAACGCTCCTTCATAAGTAGATAACTCCTACACGATAGAAAAGACGTTCAAGAGAAAACGGTCTAAGTTTTACTGCAACTAGTATGCAGCAGAACTTTCAGAAAATGCCCAAAAAATATACACGTTAATTCGAACGCGTTTTGTACGCAAAGTAGCAATCCGCGGGCAATATAAGGCACTTCGCGATATCTATCCATGTTCTATACCATGCCAATGTAACTATCATATCTTAGCGTTCGCATAGAGCACCTAGAGTTGTGACCTTGAACGATCCTTCATAAGTAGATAAATCCTACACGATAGAAAAGACGTTCAAAAGAAAACGGTCTTAGTTTTACTGCAATTAGTATGCAGCAGAGCTTTCAAAAAGTGCCCAAATAATATACACGTCAATTCGAACGCGTTTTGTACGCAAAGTAGCAATCCGCGGGCTATATAAGGCACTTCGCGATGTCTATCCATGTTCTATACCATGCCAGTGTAACTATCATATCTTAGCGTTCGCATAGAGCCCCTAGAGTTGTGACCTTGAACGCTCCTTCATAAGTAGATAAGTCCTACACGATAGAAAAGACGTTCAAGAGAAAACGGTCTAAGTTTTACTGCAATTAGTATGCGCAGCAGCGCTGCCTAATAATGCCCAGATGATATACACGAAAATTCGAATACGTTTTGTAAACAATGCAGCAATCCGTGGGCTATTGAAGACACTTCGCGATGCCTTTCCATGTTCTACACTATGTCAATGTTACTATCATATCTTAGCGTTCTCATAGAGCACCTAGAGTTGTGATCTTGAACGCTCCTTCATTCGTAGATTACTGCTACAAGATAGAAAAGACGTACAAGTGAAAATGGATTTAGTTTTACTGCAATTAGCATGCAGCAGAGCTGCCAAATAATGCCCAGATAATATACGCGTTAATTCGAATGCGTTTTGTAAACAAAGCAGCAATCCGTGGGCTATTAAGGACACTTCGCGATGCCTATCCATGTTCTACACCATGTCAATGTTACTATCATATATTAGGGTTCGCATAGAGCACAAAGAGCTGTGACCTTGAACGCTCCTTCATTCGTAGATTACTGCTACACGATAGAAAAGACGTACAAGTGAAAATGGATTTAGTTTTACGGCAATTAGCATGCAGCAGAGCTGCCAAATAATGCCCAGATAATATACGAGTTAATTCTAATCCGTTTTGTAAACAAAGCAGCATTCCGTGGGCTATTAAGGACACTTTGCGATGCCTATCCATTTACTATACCATGCCATTGTAACTACCATATATTAGCGTTTGCATACAGCACCTAGAGTTGTGCCCTTGACCGCTCCTTCATTCGTAGATTACTGCTACACGATAGAAAAGACGTACAAGTGAAAATGGATTTAGTTTTACTGCAATTAGCACGCAGCAGAGCTGTCAAATAATGCCCCGATAATATACGCGATAATTCGAATGCGTTTTGTAAACAAAGCAGCAATCCGTGGGCTATTAAGGACACTTAGCGATGTCTAACCATGTTATATACCATGCCAATGTAACTATCATATCTTAGCGTTCGCATAGAGCACCTAGAGTTGTGACCTTGAATGCTCCTTCATAAGTAGATAACTACTACACAATAGAAAAGACGTACAAGTGAAAATGGTTTTAGTTTTATGGCAATTAGCATGCAGCAGAGCTGCCAAATAATGCCCAGATAATATACGCGTTAATTCTAATGCGTTTTGTAAACAAAGCAGCAATCCGTGGGCTATTAAGGACACTTTGCGATGCCTATCCATTTACTATACCATGCCATTGTAACTACCATATATTAGCGTTTGCATACAGCACCTAGAGTTGTGACCTTGACCGCTCCTTCATAAGTAGATAACTACTACACAATAGAAAAGACGTACAAGTGAAAATGGATTTAGTTTTACTGCAATTACCATGCAGCAGAGCTGCCAAATAATGCCCAGATAATATACGCGTAATTCTAATCCGTTTTGTAAACAAAGCAGCAATCCGTGGGCTATTAGGACACTTCGCGATGTCTATCCATTTTCTCTACCATGCCATTGTAACTACCATATCTTAGCTTTCGAATACAGGACCCAGAGTTGTGACCTTGAACGCTCCTTCATAAGTAGATAACTCTTACACGATAGATAGACGTTCAAGGGAAAACCGTCTAAGTTTTACTACAATTAGTATGCAGCAGAGCTTTCAAAAAGAGCCCAAATAATATATACGTTAATTCGAACGCGTTTTGTACGCAAAGTAGCAATCCATGGGCTATATAAGGCACTTCGCGATGTCTATCCATGTTCTATACCATGCCAATGTAACTATCATATCTTAGCGTTCGCATAGAGCACCTAGAGTTGTGACCTTGAACGCTCCTTCATAAGTAGATAACTCCCACACGATAGAAAAGACGTTCAAGAGAAAACGGTCTAAGTTTTACTACAATTAGTATGCAGCAGAGCTTTCAAAAAGTGCCCAGATAATATACACGTCAATTCGAACGCGTTTTGAACGCAAAGTAGCAATCCGCGGGCTATATAAGGCACTTCGCGATGTCTATCCATGTTCTATACCATGCCAATGTAACTATCATATCTTAGCGTTCGCATAGAGCCCCTAGAGTTGTGACCTTGAACGCTCCTTCATAAGTAGATAAGTCCTACACGATAGAAAAGACGTTCAAGAGAAAACGGTCTAAGTTTTACTGCAATTAGTATGCGCAGCAGCGCTGCCTAATAATGCCCAGATGATATACACGAAAATTCGAATACGTTTTGTAAACAATGCAGCAATCCGTGGGCTATTGAAGACACTTCGCGATGCCTTTCCATGTTCTACACTATGTCAATGTTACTGAGGACACTTCGCGATGCCTATCTATTTTCTATACCATGCCATTGTAACTACCATATCTTAGCGTTCGCATACAGCACCTTGAGTTGTGACCTTGAACGCTCCTTCATAAGTAGATAACTCCCACACGATAGAAATGACGTTCAAGAGAAAACGGTCTAAGTTTTACTGCAATTAGTATGCAGCAGAACTTTCAGAACATGCCCAAATAATATACACGTTAATTCGAACGCGTTTTGTACGCAAAGTAGCAATCCGCGGGCAATATAAGGCACTTCGCGATGTCTATCCATGTTCTATACCATGCCAATGTAACTATCATATCTTAGCGTTCGCATAGAGCACCTAGAGTTGTGACCTTGAACGCTCCTTCATAAGTAGATAACTCCTACACGATAGAAAAGACGTTCAAGAGAAAACGGTCTAAGTTTTACTACAGTTAGTATGCAGCAGAGCTTTAAAAAAGAGCCCAAATAATATATACGTTAATTCGAACGCGTTTTGTATGCAAAGTAGCATGCCGTGGGCTATATAAGGCACTTCGCGATGTCCATCCATGTTCTACACCATGTCAATGTTACTATCATATCTTAGGGTTCGCATAGAACAATTAGAGCTGTGACCTTGAACGTTCGTTCATAAGTAGATAACTCCTACACGATAGAAAAGACGTTCAAGAGAAAACGGTCTAAGTTTTACTACAATTAGTATGCAGCAGAGCTTTCAAAAAGTGCCCAAATAATATACACGTCAATTCGAACGCGTTTTGTGCGCAAAGTAGCAATCCGCGGTCTATATAAGGCACTTCGCGATGTCTATCCATGTTCTATACCATGCCAATGTAACTAACATATCATAGCGTTCGCATAGAGCACCTAGAGTTGTGACCTTGAACGCTCCTTCATAAGTAGATAACTACTACACGATAGAAAAGACGTACAAGTGAAAATGGAATTAGTTTTACTGAAACTAGCATGCAGAAGAGCTGCCAAATAATGCCCAGATGATATACACGAAAATTCTAATGCGTTTTGTAAACAAAGCAGCAATCCGTGGGCTATTGAAGACATTTCGCGATGCCTTTCCATGTTCTACATTATGTCAATGTTACTATCATATCTTAGGGTTCGCATAGAGCACAAAGAGCTGTGACCTTGAACGCTCCTTCATTCGTAGATTACTGCTACACGATAGAAAAGACGTACAAGTGGAAATGGAATTAGTTTTACTGAAACTAGCATGCAGCAGAGCTGCTAAATAATGCCCAGATGATATACACGAAAATTCTAATGCGTTTTGTAAACAAAGCAGCAATCCGTGGGCTATTAAGGACACTTCGCGATGCCTATCCATTTTCTATACAATGTCATTGTAACTACCATATCTTAGCGTCCGCATCCAGCACCTTGAGTTGTGACCTTGAACGCTCCTTCATAAGTAGATAACTCCCACACGATAGAAAAGACGTTCAAGAGAAAACGGTCTGTTTTACTGCAATTAGAATGCAGCAGAACTTTCAGAAAATGCCCAAATAATATACACGTTAATTCGAACGCGTTTTGTACGCAAAGTAGCAATCCGCGGGCAATATAAGGCACTTCGCGATGTCTATCCATGTTCTATACCATGCCAATGTAACTATCATATCTTAGCGTTCGCATAGAGCACCTAGAGTTGTGACCTTGAACGCTCCTTCATAAGTAGATAACTCCTACACGATAGAAAAGACGTTCAAGAGAAAACGGTCTTAGTTTTACTGCAATTAGTATGCAGCAGAGCTTTCAAAAAGTGCCCGAATAATATACACGTCACTTCGAACGCGTTTTGTACGCAAAGTAGCATTCCGCGGGCTATATAAGGCACTTCGCGATGTCTATCCATGTTCTATACCATGCCAATGTAACTATCATATCTTAGCGTTCGCATAGAGCACCTAGAGTTGTGACCTTGAACGCTCCTTCATAAGTAGATAACTCCTACACGATAGAATAGACGTTCAAGAGAAAACGGTCTAAGTTTTACTGCAATTAGTATGCAGCAGCGCTGCCTAATAATGCCCAGATGATATACGCGAAAATTCGAATGCGTTTTGTAAACAAAGCAGCAATCCGTGGGCTATTGAGGACACTTCGCGATGCCTTTCCATGTTCTACACTATGTCAATGTTACTATCATATCTTAGGGTTCTCATAGAGTACAAAGAGCTGTGACCTTGAACGCTCCTTCATTCGTAGATTACTGCTACACGATAGAAAAGACGTACAAGTGAAAATGGATTTAGTTTTACTGCAATTAGCATGCAGCAGAGCTGCCAAATAATGCCCAGATAATATACACGTTAATTCGAATGCGTTATGTAAACAAAGCAGCAATCCGTGGACTATTAAGGACACTACGCGATGCCTATCCATTTTCTATACCATGCCATTGTAACTATCATATCTTAGCGTTCACATAGAGCACCTAGAGTTGTGACCTTGAACGCTCCTTCATAAGTAGATAACTCCTACACGATAGAAAAGTCGTTCAAGAGAAAAATGTCTAAGTTTTACTGCAATTAATATGCAGCAGAGCTTTCAAAAAGTGCCCAAATAATATACACGTTAATTCGAACGCGTTTTGTACGCAAAGTAGCAATCCGCGGGCAATATAAGGCACTTCGCGGTGTCTATCCATTTTCTATACCATGCCATTGTAACTACCATATCTTAGTGTTCGCATAGAGCCCCTAGAGTTGTGACCTTGAACGCTCCTTCATAAGTAGATAACTCCTACACGATAGAAAAGACGTTCAAGAGAAAACGGTCTTAGTTTAACTGCAATTAGTATGCAGCAGAGCTTTCAAAAAGTGCCCAAATAATATACACCTTAATTCGAACGCGTTTTGTACGCAAAGTAGCAATCCGCGGGCAATATATGGAACTTCGCAGTGTCTATCCATTTTCTATATCATGCCATTGTAACTACCATATCTTAGTGTTCGCATACAGCGCCTAGAGTTGTGACCTTGAACGCTCCTTCATAAGTAGAAACCTCCTACATGATAGAAAAGACGTTCAAGAGAAAACGTTCTAAGTTTTACTGCAATTAGTATGCAGCAGTGCTTTCAAAAGGAGCCCATATAATATACACGTTAATTCGAACGCGTTTTGTAAGCAATGTAGCAATCCGCGGGCTATATAAGGCATTTCGCGATGTCTATCCATGTTCTATATCATGCCATTGTAACTACCATATCTTAGCGTTCGCATACAGTACCTAGAGTTGTGACCTTGAACGCTCCTTCATAAGTAGATAACTACTACACGATAGAAAAGACGTTCAAGGGAAAACGGACTTAGTTTTACTACAATTAGTATGCAGCAGAGCTTTAAAAAAGAGCCCAAATAATATATACGTTAATTCGAACGCGTTTTGTATGCAAAGTAGCAATCCGTGGGCTATATAAGGCACTTCGCGATGTCCATCCATGTTCTACACCATGTCAATATTACTATCATATCTTAGGGTTCGCATAGAGCAATTAGAGCTGTGACCTTGAACGTTCCTTCATAAGTAGAAAACTCCTACACGAAAGAAAAGACGTTCAAGAGAAAACGGTCTAAGTTTTTCTGCAATTAGTATGCAGCAGAGCTTTCAAAAAGTACCTAAATAATATACACGTTAATTCGAACGCGTTTTGTACACAAAGTAGCAATCCGCGGGCTATATAAGGCACTTCGCGATGTCTATCCATTTTCTATATCTTGCCATTGTAACTACCATATCTTAGCGTTCGCATACAGCAAATAGTGGTCACATCTCTATTTACTGCAATTAGCATGCAGCAGAGCTGCCAAGTAATGCCCAGAAAATATACACGTTAAATCGAATGCGTTTTGTAAACAAAGCAGCAATCAGTGGGTACTACAATTGTAACTACCATATCTTAGCGTTCGCATACAGCAAATAGAGTTGTGACCTTGAACGCTCCTTCATAAGTAGATAGCTCCCACACGATAGAAATGACGTTCAAGAGAAAACGGTCCAAGTTTTGCTGCAATTAGTATGCAGCAGAGCTTTAAAAAAAGCCCAAATAATATATACGTTAAATCGAACCCGTTTTGCACGCAAAGTAGCAATCCGCGGGTTATATAAGGCACTTCGCGATGTCCATCCATGTTCTATACCATGTCAATGTTACTATCATATCTTAGGGTTCGCATAGAGCAATTAGAGCTGTGACCTTGAACGCTCCTTCATAAGTAGATAACTCCTACACGATAGAAAAGACGTTCAAGAGAAAACGGTCTAAGTTTAACTACAATTAGTATGCAGCAGAGCTTTCAAAAAGTGCCCAAATAATATACACGTCTATTCGAACGCGTTTTGTAAGCAAAGTAGCAATCCGCGGTCTATACAAGGCACTTCGCGATGTCTATCCATGTTATATACCATGCCAATGTAACTATCATATCATAGCGTTCGCATAGAGCACCTAGAGTTGTGACCTTGAACGCTCCTTCATTAGTAGATAACTACTACACGATAGAAAAGACGTACAAGTGAAAATGGAATTAGTTTTACTGAAACTAGCATGCAGCAGAGCTGCCAAATAATGCCCAGATGATATACACGAAAATTCTAATGCGTTTTGTAAACAAAGCAGCAATCCGTGGGCTATTAAGGACACTTCGCGATGTCTATCCATGTTCTACACCATGCCAATGTAACTATCATATCTTAGCGTTCGCATAGAGCACCTAGAGTTGTGACCTTGAACGCTCCTTCATAAGTAGATAACTACTACACAATAGAAAAGACGTACAAGTGAAAATGGATTTAGTTTTACGGCAATTAGCATGCAGCAGAGCTGCCAAATAATGCCCAGATAATATACGCGTTAATTCTAATGCGTTTTGTAAACAAAGCAGCAATCCGTGGGCTGTTAAGGACACTTTGCGATGCCTATCCATTTTCTATACCATGCCATTGTAACTACCATATCTTAGCGTTCGCATACAGTACCTAGAGTTGTGACCTTGAACGCTCCTTCATAAGTAGATAACTCCTACACGATAGAAAAGACGTTCAAGAGAAAACGGTCGAAGTTTTACTGCAATTAGTATGCAGCAGAGCTTTCAGAAAATGCCCAAATAATATACACGTTAATTCGAACCCGTTTTGTACGCAAAGTAGCAATCCGCGGGCAATATAAGGCACTTAGCGATGTCTATCTATGTTCTATACCATGCCAATGTAACTATCATATCTTAGCGTTCGCATAGAGCTCCTAGAGTCGTGACCTTGAACGCTCCTTCATAAGTAGATATCTCCTACACGATATAAAAGACGTACAATAGAAAACGGACTAAGTTTAACTGCAATTAGCATGCAGCAGAGCTGCCAAATAATGCCCAGATAATATACGCGTTAATTCGAATGCGTTTTGTAAACAAAGCAGCAATCCGTGGGATATTAAGGACACTTCGCGATGCCTATCCATTTTCTATACCATGCCATTGTAACTACCATATCTTAGCGTTCGCATACAGTGCCTAGAGTTGTGACCTTGAACGCTCCTTCATAATTAGATAACTCCTACACGATAGAAAAGACGTTCAAGAGAAAACGGTCGAAGTTTTGCTGCAATTAGTATGCAGCAGAGCTTTAAAAAAGAGCCCAAATAATATATACGTTAATTCGAACGCGTTTCGCACGCAAAGTAGCAATCCGTGGGCTATATAAGGCACTTCGCGATGTCCATCCATCTTCTATACCATGCCAATGTAACTATCATATCTTAGCGTTCGCATAGAGCACCTAGAGTTGTGACCTTGAACGCTCCTTCATAAGTAGATACCTCCTACACGGTAGAAAAGACGTTCAAGAGAAAACGGTCTAAGTTTTACTGCAATTAGTATGCAGCAGCGCTGCCTAAAAATGCCAAGATGATATACAAGAAAATTCGAATGCGTTTTGTAAACAATGCAGCAATCCGTGGGCTATTGAGGACACTTCGCGATGCCTTTCCATGTTCTACACTATGGCAATGTTACTATCATATCTTAGGGTTCGCATAGAGCACAAAGAGCTGTGACCTTGAACGCTCCTTCATTCGTATATTAATGCTACACGATAGAAAAGACGTACAAGTGAAAATGGATTTAGTTTTACTGCAATTAGCATGCAGTAGAGCTGCCAAATAATACCCATATAATATACGCCTTAAATCGAATGCGTTTTGTAAAAAAAGCAGCAATCCGCGGGCTACATAAGGCATTTCGCGATGTCTATCCATGTTCTGTACCACGAAATTGTAACTACCATATCTTAGCGTTCGCATACAGTACCTAGAGTTGTGACCTTGAACGCTCCTTCATAAGTAGATAAATCCTACACGATAGAAAAGACGTTCAAGGGAAAACGGTCTTAGTTTTACTACAATTAGTATGCAGCAGAGCTTTAAAAAACAGCCCAAATAATATATACGTTAATTCGAACGCGTTTTGTATGCAAAGTAGCAATCCGTGGGCTATATAAGGCACTTCGCGATGTCCATCAATGTTCTACACCATGTCAATGTTACTATCATATCTTAGGGTTCGCATAGAGCAATTAGAGCTGTGACCTTGAACGCTCCTTCATAAGTAGACAACTACTACACGATAGAAAAGACGTACAAGTGAAAATGGAATTAGTTTTACTGAAACTAGCATGCAGCAGAGCTGCCAAATAATGCCCAGATGATATACACGAAAATTCTAATGCGTTTTGTAGACAAAGCAGCAATCCGTGGGCTATTGAGGACACTTCGCGATGCCTATCCATTTTCTATACCATGCCATTGTAACTACCATATCTTAGCGTTCGCATACAGCACCTTGAGTTGTGACCTTGAACGCTCCTTCATAAGTAGATAACTCCTACACGATAGAAAAGACGTTCAAGAGAAAACGGTCTAAGTTTTACTGCAACTAGTATGCAGCAAAACTTTCAGAAAATGCCCAAAAAATATACACGTTAATTCGAACGCGTTTTGTACGCAAAGTAGCAATCCGCGGGCAATATAAGGCACTTCGCGATGTCTATCCATGTTCTATAACATGCCAATGTAACTATCATATCTTAGCGTTCGCATAGAGCACCTAGATTTGTGACCTTGAGCGCTCCTTCATAAGTAGATAAATCCTACACGATAGAAAAGACGTTCAAAAGAAAACGGTATTAGATTTACTGCAATTAGTATGCAGCAGAGCTTTCAAAAAGTGCCCAAATAATATACACGTCAATTCGAACGCGTTTTGTACGCAAAGTAGCAATCCGCGGGCTATATAAGGCACTTCGCGATGTCTATCCATGTTCTATACCATGCCAATGTAACTATCATATCTTAGCGTTCGCATAGAGCACCTAGAGTTGTGACCTTGAACGCTCCTTCATAAGTAGATAACTCCTACACGATAGAAATGACGTTCAAGAGAAAACGGTCTAAGTTTTACTGCAACTAGTATGCAGCAGAACTTTCAGAAAATGCCCAAAAAATATATACGTTAATTCGAACGCGTTTTGTACGCAAAGTAGCAATACGCGGGCAATATAAGGCACTTCGCGATGTCTATCCATGTTCTATACCATGCCAATGTAACTATCATATCTTAGCGTTCGCATAGAGCACCTAGAGTTGTGACCTTGAACGCTCCTTCATAAGTAGATAAATCCTACACGATAGAAAAGACGTTCAAGAGAAAACGATCTTACTTTTACTGCAATTAGTATGCAGCAGAGCTTTCAAAAAGTGCCCAAATAATATACACGTCAAATCGAACACGTTTTGTACGCAAAGTAGCAATCCGCGGGCTATAGAAGGCACTTCGCGATGTCTATCCATGTTCTATACCATGCCAATCTAACTACCATATCTTAGCGTTCGCATAGAGCACCTAGAGTTGTGACCTTGAACACTCCTTCATAAGTAGATAACTCCTACACGATAGAAAAGACGTTCAAGAGAAAACGGTCTAAATTTTACTGCAATTAGTATGCAGCAGAACTTTCAGAAAATGCCCAAAATAATATACACGTTAATTCGAACCCGTTTTGTACGCAAAGTAGCAATCCGCGGGCAATATAAGGCACTTAGCGATGTCTATCTATGTTCTATACCATGCCAATGTAACTATCATATCTTAGCGTTCGCATACAGCACCTAGAGTTGTGACCCTGAACGCTCCTTCATAAGTAAATAACTCCTACACGATAGAAAAGACGTTCAAGAGAAAACGGTCTAAGATTTACTGCAATTAGTATGCAGCAGAGCTTTCGAAAAGTACCCAATTAATATACACGTCAATTCGAACGCGTTTTGTACGCAAAGTATCAATCCACGGGCTATATAAGGCACTTCGCGATGTCTATCCATGTTCTATACCATGCCAATGTAACTATCATATCTTAGCGTTCGCATAGAGCACCTAGAGTTGTGACCTTGACCGCTCCCTCAAAAGTAGATAACTACTACACAATAGAAAAGACGTACAAGTGAAAATGGATTTAGTTTTACTGCAATTAGCATGCAGCAGAGCTGCCGAATAATGCCCAGATAATATACGCGTTAATTCTAATGCGTTTTGTAAACAAAGCAGCAATCCGTGGGCTATTAAGGACACTTCGCGATGTCTATCCATGTTCTACACCATGCCAATGTAACTATCATATCTTAGGGTTCGCATAGAGCACAAAGAGCTGTGACCTTGAACGCTCCTTCATTCGTAGATTACTGCTACACGATAGAAAAGACGTACAAGTGAAAATGGATTTAGTTTTACTGCAATTAGCATGCAGCAGAGCAGCCAAATAATGCCCAGATAATATACGCGTTAATCCTAATGCGTTTTGTAAACAAAGCAGCAATCCGTGGGCTATTAAGGACACTTTGCGATGCCTATCCATTTTCTATACCATGCCATTGTAACTACCATATCTTAGCGTTTGCATACAGCACCTAGAGTTGTGAGTTGTTTTGTAAACAAAGCAGCAATCCGTGGGCTATTAAGGACACTTCGCGATGCCTATCCATGTTCTACACCATGTCAATGTTACTATCATATCTTAGGGTTCGCATAGAGCACAAAGAGCTGTGACCTTGAACGCTCCTTCATTCGTAGATTACTGCTACACGATAGAAAAGACGTACAAGTGAAAATGGATTTAGTTTTACTGCAATTAGCATGCAGCAGAGCAGCCAAATAATGCCCAGATAATATACGCGTTAATCCTAATGCGTTTTGTAAACAAAGCAGCAATCCGTGGGCTATTAAGGACACTTTGCGATGCCTATCCATTTTCTATACCATGCCATTGTAACTACCATATCTTAGCGTTTGCTTACAGCACCTAGAGTTGTGACCTTGAACGCTCCTTCATATGTAGATAACTCCTACACGATAGAAAAGACGTTGAAGAGAAAACGGTCTAAGTTTTACTGCAATTAGTATGCAGAAGAGCTTTCAAAAAGTACCCAATTAATATACACGTCAATTCGAACGCGTTTTGTACGCAAAGTAGCAATCCGCGGGCTATATAAGGCACTTCGCGATGTCTATCCATGTTCTATACCATGCCAATGTAACTGCCATATCTTAGCGTTCGCATACAGCACCTAGAGTTGTGACCTTGAACGCTCCTTCATAAGTAGATAACTCGTATACGATAGAAAAGACGTTCAAGATAAAACGGTCTAAGTTTTACTGCAATTAGTATGCAGCAGAGCTTTCGAAAAGTACCCAATTAATATACACGTCAATTCGAACGCGTTTTGTACGCAAAGCAACAATCCGCGGGCAATATAAGGCACTTAGCGGTGTCTATCTATGTTCTATACCATGACAATGTAACTATCATATGTTAGCGTTCGCATAGAGCACCTAGAGTTGTGACCTTGACCGCTCCTTCATAAGTAGATAACTACTACACAATAGAAAAGACGTACAAGTGAAAATGGATTTAGTTTTACGGCAATTAGCATGCAGCAGAGCTGCCAAATAATGCCCAGATAATATACGCGTTAATTCTAATGCGTTTTGTAAACAAAGCAGCAATCCGTGGGCTATTAAGGACACTTTGCGATGCCTATCCATTTTCTATACCAAGCCATTGTAACTACCATATCTTAGCGTTTGCATACAGCACCTAGAGTTGTGACCTTGAACGCTCCTTCATATGTAGATAACTCCTACACGATAGAAAAGACGTTGAAGAGAAAACGGTCTAAGTTTTACTGCAATTAGTATGCAGCAGAGCTTTCAGTAAATGCCCAAATAATATACACTTTAATTATTACGCGTTTTGTACGCAAAGTAGCAATCCGCGGGTAATATAAGGCACTTCACGATGTCTATCCATGTTCTATACCATGCCAATGTAACTATCATATCTTAGCGTTCGCATAGAGCACCTAGAGTTGTGACCTTGCCCGCTCCTTCATAAGTAGATAACTACTACACAATATAAAAGACGTACAAGTGAAAATGGATTTAGTTTTACTGCATTTACCATGCAGCAGAGCTGCCAAATAATGCCCAGATAATATACGCCTTAATTCTAATGCGTTTTGTAAACTAAGCAGCAATCCGTGGGCTATTAAGGACACTTTGCGATGCCTATCCATTTTCTATACCATGCCATTGTAAATACCATATCTTAGCGTTTGCATACAGCACCTAGAGTTGTGACCTTGAACGCTCCTTCATATGTAGATAACTCCTACACGATAGAAAAGACGTTGAAGAGAAAACGGTCTAAGTTTTACTGCAATTAGTATGCAGCAGAGCTTTCAGTAAATGCCCAAATAATATACAAGTTAATTATAACGCGTTTTGTACGCAAAGTAGCAATCCGCGGGTAAAATAAGGCACTTCACAATGTCTATCCATGTTCTATACCATGCCAATGTAACTATCATATCTTAGCGTTCGCATAGAGCACCTAGAGTTGTGACCTTGACCGCTCCTTCATAAGTAGATAACTAGTACACAATAGAAAATACGTACAAGTGAAAATGGATTTAGTTTTACTGCATTTACCATGCAGCAGAGCTGCCAAATAATGCCCAGATAATATACGCGTTAATTCTAATGCGTTTTGTAAACAAAGCAGCAATCCGTGGGCTATTAAGGACACTTCGCGATGCCTATCCATGTTCTACACCATGTCAATGTTACTATCATATCTTAGGGTTCGCATAGAGCACAAAGAGCTGTGACCTTGAACGCTCCCTCATTCGTAGATTACTGCTACACGATAGAAAAGACGTACAAGTGAAAATGGATTTAGTTTTACTGCAATTAGCATGCAGCAGAGCTGCCAAATAATGCCCAGATAATATACGCGTTAATTCTAATGCGTTTTGTAAACAAAGCAGCAATCCGTGGGCTTTTAAGGACACTTTGCGATGCCTATCCATTTTCTATACCATGCCATTGTAACTACCATATCTTAGCGTTCGCATACAGTACCTAGAGTTGTGACCTTGAACGCTCCTTCATAAGTAGATAACTCCTGCACGACAGAAAAGACGTTCAAGAGAAAACGGTCGAAGTTTTACTGCAATTAGTATGCAGCAGAGCTTTCAGAAAATGCCCAAATAATATACACGTTAATTCGAACCCGTTTTGTACGCAAACTAGCAATCCGCGGCCAATATAAGGCACTTAGCGATGTCTATCTATGTTCTATACCATGCCAATGTAACTACCATATCTTATCGTTCGCATAGAGCACCTAGAGTTGTGACCTTGAACACTCCTTCATAAGTAGATAACTCCTACACGATAGAAAAGACGTTCAAGAGAAAACGGTCTAAATTTTACTGCAATTAGTATGCAGCAGAGCTTTCAGAAAATGCCCAAATAATATACACGTTAATTCGATCCCGTTTTGTACGCAAAGTAGCAATCCGCGGGCAATATAAGGCACTTAGCGATGTCTATCTATGTTCTATACCATGCCAATGTAACTATCATATCTTAGCGTTCGCATACAGCACCTAGAGTTGTGACCCTGAACGCTCCTTCATAAGTAGATAACTCCTACACGATAGAAAAGACGTTCAAGAGAAAACGGTCTAAGTTTTCCTGCAATTAGTATGCAGCAGAGCTTGCAAAAAGTACCCAATTAATATACACGTCAATTCGAACGCGTTTTGTACGCAAAGTAGCAATCCGCGGGCTATATAAGGCACTTCGCGTTGTCTATCCATGTTCTATATCATGCCAATGTAACTACCATATCTTAGCGTTCGCATAGAGCACCTAGAGTTGTGACCTTGAACACTCCTTCATAAGTAGATAACTCCTACACGATAGAAAAGACGTTCTAGAGAAAACGGTCTAAATTTTACTGCAATTAGTATGCAGCAGAGCTTTCAGAAAATGCCCAAATACACGTTAATTCGAACCCGTTTTGTACGCAAAGAAGCAATCCGCGGGCAATATTAGCGATGTCTATCTATGTTCTATACCATGTCAATGTAACTATCATATCTTAGCGTTCGCATACAGCACCTAGAGTTGTGACCTTGAACGCTCCTTCATAAGTAGATAACTCCTACACGATAGAAAAGACGTTCAAGAGAAAACGGTCTTAGTTTTACTGCAATTAGTATGCAGCAGAGCTTTCGAAAAGTACCCAATTAATATACACGTCAATTCGAACGCGTTTTGTACGCAAAGTATCAATCCGCGGGCTATATAAGGCACTTCGCGATGTCCATCCATGTTCTATACCATGCCAATGTAACTATCATATCTTAGCGTTCGCATAGAGCACCTAGAGTTGTGACCTTGGCCGCTCCTTCATAAGTAGATAACTACTACACAATAGAATAGACGTACAAGTGAAAATGGATTTAGTTTTACTGCAATTACCATGCATCAGAGCTGCCAAATAATGCCCAGATAATATACGCGTTAATTCTAATGCGTTTTGTAAACAAAGCAGCAATCCGTGGGCTATTAAGGACACTTCGCGATGCCTATCCATGTTCTACACCATGTCAATGTTACTATCATATCTTAGGGTTCGCATAGAGCACAAAGAGCTGTGACCTTGAACGCTCCTTCATTCGTAGATTACTGCTACACGATAGAAAAGACGTACAAGTGAAAATGGATTTAGTTTTACTGCAATTAGCATGCAGCAGAGCAGCCAAATAATGCCCAGATAATATACGCGTTAATCCTAATGCGTTTTGAAAACAAAGTAGCAATCCGTGGGCTATTAAGGACACTTTGCGATGCCTATCCATTTTCTATACCATGCCATTGTAACTACCATATCTTAGCGTTTGCATACAGCACCTAGAGTTGTGAGTTGTTTTGTAAACAAAGCAGCAATCCGTGGGCTATTAAGGACACTTCGCGATGCCTATCCATGTTCTACACCATGTCAATGTTACTATCATATCTTAGGGTTCGCATAGAGCACAAAGAGCTGTGACCTTGAACGCTCCTTCATTCGTAGATTACTGCTACACGATAGAAAAGACGTACAAGTGAAAATGGATTTAGTTTTACTGCAATTAGCATGCAGCAGAGCAGCCAAATAATGCCCAGATAATATACGCGTTAATCCTAATGCGTTTTGTAAACAAAGCAGCAATCCGTGGGCTATTAAGGACACTTTGCGATGCCTATCCATTTTCTATACCATGCCATTGTAACTACCATATCTTAGCGTTTGCTTACAGCACCTAGAGTTGTGACCTTGAACGCTCCTTCATATGTAGATAACTCCTACACGATAGAAAAGACGTTGAAGAGAAAACGGTCTAAGTTTTACTGCAATTAGTATGCAGCAGAGCTTTCAAAAAGTACCCAATTAATATACACGTCAATTCGAACGCGTTTTGTACGCAAAGTAGCAATCCGCGGGCTATATAAGGCACTTCGCGATGTCTATCCATGTTCTATACCATGCCAATGTAACTGCCATATCTTAACGTTCGCATAGAGCACCTAGAGTTGTGACCTTGAACACTCCTTCATAAGTAGATAACTCCTACACGATAGAAAAGACGTTCACGAGAAAACGGTCTAAATTTTACTGCAATTAGTATGCAGCAGAGCTTTCAGTAAATGCCCAAATAATATACACGTTAATTCGAACGCGTTTAGTACGCAAAGTAGCAAACCGCGGGTAATATAAGGCACTTCACGATGTCTATCCATGTTCTATTCCATGCCAATGTAACTATCATATCTTAGCGTTCGCATAGAGCACCTAGAGTTGTGACCTTGATCGCTCCTTCATATGTAGATAACTCCTACACGATAGAAAAGACGTTGAAGAGAAAACGGTCTTAATTTTACTGCAATTAGTATGCAGCAGAGCTTTTAGAAAATGCCCAAATAATATACACGTTAATTCGAATCCGTTTTGTACGCAAAGTAGCAATCCGCGGGCAATATTAGCGATGTCTATCTATGTTCTATACCATGCCAATTCAACTATCATATCATAGAGTTCGCATACAGCACCTAGAGTTGTGACCTTGAACGCTCCTTCATAAGTAGATAACTCCTTCACGATAGAAAAGACGTTCAAGAGAAAACGGTCTAAGTTTTACTGAAATTAGTATGCAGCAGAGCTTTCAGAAAATGCCCAAATAATATACACGTTAATTCGAACCCGTTTTGTACGCAAAGTAGCAATCCGCGGGCAATATAAGGCACTTAGCGGTGTCTATCTATGTTCTATACCATGCCAATGTAACTATCATATCTTAGCGTTCGCATACAGCACCTAGAGTTGTGACCTTGAACGCTCCTTCATAAGTAGATAACTCGTATACGATAGAAAAGACGTTCAAGAGAAAACGGTCTAAGTTTTACTGCAATTAGTATGCAGCAGAGCTTTCGAAAAGTACCCAATTAATATACACATCAATTCGAACGCGTTTTGTACGCAAAGTATCAATCCGCGGGCAATATAAGGCACTTAGCGGTGTCTATCTATGTTCTATACCATGACAATGTAACTATCATATGTTAGCGTTCGCATAGAGCACCTAGAGTTGTGACCTTGACCGCTCCTTCATAAGTAGATAACTACTACACAATAGAAAAGTCGTACAAGTGAAAATGGATTTAGTTTTACGGCAATTAGCATGCAGCAGAGCTGCCAAATAATGCCCAGATAATATACGCGTTAATTCTAATGCGTTTTGTAAACAAAGCAGCAATCCGTGGGCTATTAAGGACACTTTGCGATGCCTATCCATTTTCTATACCAAGCCATTGTAACTACCATATCTTAGCGTTTGCATACAGCACCTAGAGTTGTGACCTTGAACGCTCCTTCATATGTAGATAACTCCTACACGATAGAAAAGACGTTGAAGAGAAAACGGTCTAAGTTTTACTGCAATTAGTATGCAGCAGAGCTTTCAGTAAATGCCCAAATAATATACACTTTAATTATAACGCGTTTTGTACGCAAAGTAGCAATCCGCTGGTAATATAAGGCACTTCACGATGTCTATCCATGTTCTATACCATGCCAATGTAACTATCATATCTTAGCGTTCGCATAGAGCACCTAGAGTTGTGACCTTGCCCGCTCCTTCATAAGTAGATAACTACTACACAATAGAAAAGACGTACAAGTGAAAATTGATTTAGTTTTACTGCATTTACCATGCAGCAGAGCTGCCAAATAATGCCCAGATAATATACGCGTTAATTCTAATGCGTTTTGTAAACAAAGCAGCAATCCGTGGGCTATTAAGGACACTTTGCGATGCCTATCCATTTTCTATACCATGCCATTGTAAATACCATATCTTAGCGTTTGCATACAGCACCTAGAGTTGTGACCTTGAACGCTCCTTCATAAGTAGATAACTACTACACAATAGAAAAGACGTACAAGTGAAAATGGATTTAGTTTTACTGCATTTACCATGCAGCAGAGCTGCCAAATAATGCCCAGATAATATACGCGTTAATTCTAATGCGTTTTGTAAACAAAGCAGCAATCCGTGGGCTGTTAAGGACACTTCGCGATGCCTATCCATGTTCTACACCATGTCAATGTTACTATCATATCTTAGGGTTCGCATAGAGCACAAAGAGCTGTGACCTTGAACGCTCCTTCATTCGTAGATTACTGCTACACGATAGAAAAGACGTACAAGTGAAAATGGATTTAGTTTTACTGCAATTAGCATGCAGCAGAGCTGCCAAATAATGCCCAGATAATATACGCGTTAATTCTAATGCGTGTTGTAAACAAAGCAGCAATCCGTGGGCTTCTAAGGACACTTTGCGATGCCTATCCATTTTCTATACCATGCCATTGTAACTACCATATCTTAGGGTTCGCATACAGTACCTAGAGTTGTGACCTTGAACGCTCCTTCATAAGTAGATAACTCCTTCACGATAGAAAAGACGTTCAAGAGAAAACGGTCTAAGTTTTACTGCAATTAGTATGCAGCAGAGCTTTCAGAAAATGCCCAAATAATATACACGTTAATTCGAACCCGTTTTGTACGCAAAGTAGCAATCCGCGGCAATATAAGGCACTTAGCGGTGTCTATCTATGTTCTATACCAGGCCAATGTAACTATCATATCTTAGCGTTCGCATAGAGCACCTAGAGTTGTGACCTTGACCGCTCCTTCATAAGTAGATAACTACTACACAATAGAAAAGACGTACAAGTGAAAATGGATTTAGTTTTACGGCAATTAGCATGCAGCAGAGCTGCCAAATAATGCCCAGATAATATACGCGTTAATTCTAATGCGTTTTGTAAACAAAGCAGCAATCCGTGGGCTTTTAAGTACACTTTGCGATGCCTATCCATTTTCTATACCATGCCATTGTAACTACCATATCTTAGCGTTTGCATACAGCACCTAGAGTTGTGACCTTGAACGCTCCTTCATATGTAGATAACTCCTACACGATAGAAAAGACGTTGAAGAGAAAACGGTCTAAGTTTTACTGCAATTAGTATGCAGCAGAGCTTTCAGTAAATGCCCAAATAATATACACGTTAATTATAACGCGTTTTGTACGCAAAGTAGCAATCCGCGGGTAATATAAGGCACTTCACGATGTCTATCCATGTTCTATACCATGCCAATGTAACTATCATATCTTAGCGTTGGCATAGAGCACCTAGAGTTGTGACCTTGACCGCTCCTTCATAAGTAGATAACTACTACACAATAGAAAAGACGTACAAGTGAAAATGGATTTAGTTTTACTGCATTTACCATGCAGCAGAGCTGCCAAATAATGCCCAGATAATATACGCGTTAATTCTAATGCGTTTTGTAAACAAAGCAGCAATCCGTGGGCTATTAAGGACACTTTGCGTTGCCTATCCATTTTCTATACCATGCCATTGTAAATACCATATCTTAGCGTTTGCATACAGCACCTAGAGTTGTGACCTTGAACGCTCCTTCATATGTAGATAACTCCTACACAATAGAAAAGACGTTGAAGAGAAAACGGTCTAAGTTTTACTGCAATTAGTATGCAGCAGAGTTTTCAGTAAATGCCCAAATAATATACACGTTAATTATAACGCGTTTTGTACGCAAAGTAGCAATCCGCGGGTAATATAAGGCACTTCACGATGTCTATCCATGTTCTATACCATGCCAATGTAACTATCATATCTTAGCGTTCGCATAGAGCACCTAGAGTTGTGACCTTGACCGCTCCTTCATAAGTAGATAACTAATACCCAATAGAAAAGACGTACAAGTGAAAATGGATTTAGTTTTACTGCATTTACCATGCAGCAGAGCTGCCAAATAATGCCCAGATAATATACGCGTTAATTCTAATGCGTTTTGTAAACAAAGCAGCAATCCGTGGGCTATTAAGGACACTTCGCGATGCCTATCCATGTTCTACACTATGTCAATGTTACTATCATATCTTAGGGTTCGCATAGAGCACAAAGAGCTGCGACCTTGAACGCTCCTTCATTCGTAGATTACTGCTACACGATAGAAAAGACGTACAAGTGAAAATGGATTTAGTTTTACTGCAATTAGCATGCAGCAGAGCTGCCAAATACTGCCCAGATAATATACGCGTTAATTCGATTGCGTTTTGTAAACAAAGCAGCAATGCGTGGGCTATTAAGGACACTTCGCGACGCCTATCCATTTTCTATACCATGCCATTGTAACTACCATATCTTAGGGTTCGCATACAGTACCTAGAGTTGTGACCTTGAACGCTCCTTCATAAGTAGATAACTCCTACACGATAGAAAGAGCGTTTAAGAGAAAACGGTCTTAGTTTTACTGCAATTAGTATGCAGCAGAACTATCAGAAAATGCCCAAATAATATACACGTTAATTCGAACGCGTTTTGTTCGCAAAGTAGCAATCCGCGGACAATATTAGGCACTTCGCGATGTCTATCCATGTTCTATACCATGCCAATGTAACTATCATATCTTAGCGTTCGCATAGAGCACCTAGAGTTGTGACCTTGAACGCTCCTTCATCAGTAGATAACTCCTACACGATAGAAAAGACGTTCAAGAGAAAACGGTCTTAGTTTTACTGCAATTAGTATGCAGCAGAGCTTTCAAAAAGTGCCCAAATAATACACACGTCACTTCGAACGCGTTTTGTAAGCAAAGTAGCAATCCGCGGGCTATATAAGGCACTTCGCGATGTCTATCCATGTTCTATACCATGCCAATGTAACTATCATATCTTAGCGTTCGCATAGAGCACCTAGAGTTGTGACCTTGAACGCTCCTTCATAAGAAGATAACTCCTACACGATAGAAAAGACGTTCAAGAGAAAACGGTCTTAGTTTTACTGCAATTAGTATGCAGCAGAACGATCAGAAAATGCCCAAATAATATACACGTTAATTCGAACGCGTTTTGTACGCAAAGTAGCAATCCGCGGACAATATTAGGCACTTCGCGATGTCTATACATGTTCTATACCATGCCAATGTAACTATCATATCTTAGCGTTCGCATAGAGCACCTAGAGTTGTGACCTTGAAAGCTCCTTCATATGTAGATAACTCCTACACGATAGAAAAGACGTTCAAGAGAAAACGGTCTTAGTTTTACTGCAATTAGTATGCAGCAGAGCTTTCAAAAAGTGCCCAAATAATATACACGTCACTTCGAACGCCTTTTGTACGCAAAGTAGCAATCCGCGGGCTATATAAGGCACTTCGCGATGTCTATCCATGTTCTATACCATGCCAATGTAACTATCATATCTTAGCGTTCGCATAGAGCACCTAGAGTTGTGACCTTGAACGCTCCTTCATAAGTAGATAACTACTACACAATAGAAAAGACGTACAAGTGAAAATGGATTTCGTTTTACTGCATTTACCATGCAGCAGAGCTGCCAAATAATGCCCAGATAATATACGCGTTAATTCTAATACGTTTTGTAAACAAAGCAGCAATCCGTTGGCTATTAAGGACACTTCGCGATGCCTATCCATGTTCTACACCATGTCAATGTAACTATCATATCTTAGCGATCGCATAGAGCACCTAGAGTTGTGACCTTGAACGCTCCTTCATTCGTAGATTACTGCTACACGATAGAAAAACGTACAAGTGAAAATGGATTTAGTTTTACTGCAATTAGCATGCAGCAGAGCCGCCAAATAATGCCCCGATAATATACGCGTTAATTCGAATGCGTTTTGTAAACAAAGCAGCAATCCGTGGGCTATTAAGGACACTTCGCGATGTCTATCCATGTTCTACACCATCCCAATGTAACTATCATTTCTTAGCGTTCGCATAGAGCACCTAGAGTTGTGACATTGGACGCTCCTTCATAAGTAGATAACTACTACACAATAGAAAAGACGTACAATAGAAAACGGACTAAGTTTAACTGCAATTAACATGCAGCAGAGCTGCCAAATAATGCCCAGATAATATACGCGTTAATTCGAATGCGTTTTGTAAACAAAGCAGCAATCCGTGGGCTATTAAGGACACTTCGCGATGCCTATCCATTTTCTATACCATGCCATTGTAACTACCATATATTATCGTTCGCATACAGTACCTAGAGATGTGACCCTGAACGCTCCTTCATAAGTAGATAACTCTTACACGATAGAAAAGACGTTCAAGAGAAAACGGTCTAAGTTTTACTGCAATTAGTATCCAGCAGAGCTTTCAAAAAGTACCCAATTAATATACACGTCAATTCGAACGCGTTTTGTACGCAAAGTATTAATCCGCGGGCTATATAAGGCACTTCGCGATGTCTATCCATGTTCTATACCATGCCAATATAACTATCATATCTTAGCGTTCGCATAGAGCACCTAGAGTTGTGACCTTGACCGCTCCTTCATAAGTAGATAACTACTACACAATAGAAAAGACGTACATGTGAAAATGGATTTAGTTTCACTGCAATTACCATGCAGCAGAGCTGCCAAATAATGCCCAGATAATATACGCGTCAATTCTAATTCGTTTTGTAAACAAAGCAGCAATCCGTGGGCTATTAAGGACACTTCGCGATGTCTAACCATGTTATATACCATGCCAATGTAACTATCATATCTTAGCGTTCGCATAGAGCACCTAGAGTGGTGACCTTGACCGCTCCTTCATAAGTAGATAACTACTACACAATAGAAAAGACGTACATGTGAAAATGGATTTAGTTTCACTGCAATTACCATGCAGCAGAGCTGCCAAATAATGCCCAGATAATATACGCGTCAATTCTAATTCGTTTTGAAAAAAAAGCAGCAATCCGTGGGCTATTAAGGACACTTCGCGATGTCTAACCATGTTATATACCATGCCAATGTAACTACCATATCTTGGCGTTTGCATAGAGCACCTAGAGTTGTGACCTTGAACGCTTCTTCATATGTAGATAACTCCTACACGACAGAAAAGACGTTGAAGAGAAAACGGTCTAAGTTTTCCTGCAATTAGTATGCAGCAGAGCTTGCAAAAAGTACCCAATTAATATACACGTCAATTCGAACGCGTTTTGTACGCAAAGTAGCAATCCGCGGGCTATATAAGGCACTTCGCGTTGTCTATCCATGTTCTAAATCATGCCAATGTAACTGCCATATCTTAGCGTTCCCATAGAGCACCTAGAGTTGTGACCTTGAACACTCCTTCATAAGTAGATAACTCCTACACGATAGAAAAGACGTTCTAGAGAAAACGGTCTAAATTTTACTGCAATTAGTATGCAGCAGAGCTTTCAGAAAATGCCCAAATACACGTTAATTCGAACCCGTTTTGTACGCAAAGAAGCAATCCGCGGGCAATATTAGCGATGTCTATCTATGTTCTATACCATGTCAATGTAACTATCATATCTTAGCGATCGCATACAGCACCTAGAGTTGTGACCTTGAACGCTCCTTCATAAGTAGATAACTCCTACACGATGGAAAAGACGTTCAAGAGAAAACGGTCTAAGTTTTACTGCAATTAGTATGCAGCAGAGCTTTCGAAAAGTACCCAATTAATATACACGTCAATTCGAACGCGTTTTGTACGCAAAGTATCAATCCGCGGGCTATATAAGGCACTTCGCGATGTCCATCCATGTTCTATACCATGCCAATGTAACTATCATATCTTAGCGTTCGTATAGAGCACCTAGAGTTGTGACCTTGACAGCTCCTTCATAAGTAGATAACTACTACACAATAGAAAAGACGTACAAGTGAAAATGGATTTAGTTTTACTGCAATTACCATGTAGCAGAGCTGCCAAATAATGCCCAGATAATATACGCGTTAATTCTAATGCGTTTTGTAAACAAAGCAGCAATCCGTTGGCTATTAAGGACACTTCGCGATGCCTATCCATGTTCTACACCATGTCAATGTTACTATCATATCTTAGGGTTCGCATAGAGCACAAATAGCTGTGACCTTGAACGCTCCTTCATTCGTAGATTACTGCTACACGATAGAAAAGACGTACAAGTGAAAATGGATTTAGTTTTACGGCAATTAGCATGCAGCAGAGCTGCCAAATAATGCCCAGATAATATACGCGTTAATTCTAATGCGTTTTGTAAACAAAGCAGCAATCCGTGGGCTATTAAGGACACTTTGCGATGCCTATCCATTTACTATACCATGCCATTGTAACTACCATATATTAGCGTTTGCATACAGTACCTAGAGTTGTGACCTTGACCGCTCCTTCATAAGTAGATAACTACTACACAATAGAAAAGACGTACAAGTGAAAATGGATTTAGTTTTACTGCAATTACCATGCAGCTGAGCTGCCAAATGATGCCCAGATAATATACGCGTTAATTCTAGTCCGTTTTGTAAACAAAGCAGCATTCCGTGGGCTATTAAGGACACTTCGCGATGTCTATCCATATTCTATACCATGCCAATGTAACTATCATATCTTAGCGTTCGCATAGAGCACCTAGAGTTGTGACCTTGAACGCTCCTTCATTCGTAGATTACTGCTACACGATAGAAAAGACGTACAAGTGAAAATGGATTTAGTTTTACTGCAATTAGCATGCAGCAGAGCTGTCAAATAATGCCCCGATAATATACGCAATAATTCGAATGCATTTTGTAAACAAAGCAGCAATCCGTGGGCTATTAAGGACACTTCGCGATATCTAACCATGTTATATACCATGCCAATGTAACTATCATATCTTAGCGTTCGCATAGAGCACCTAGAGTTGTGACCTTGAACGCTCCTTCATAAGTAGATAACTACTACACGATAGAAAAGACGTACAAGTGAAAATGGATGTAGTTTTACTGCAATTAGCATGCAGTAGAGCTGCCAAATAATACCCATATAATATACGCGTTAATTCGAATGCGTTTTGTAAACAAAGCAGCAATCCGCGGGCTACATAAGGCATTTCGCGATGTCTATCCATGTTCTGTACCACGAAATTGTAACTACCATATCTTAGCGTTCGCATACAGTACCTAGAGTTGTGACCTTGAACGCTCCTTCATAAGTAGATAAATCCTACACGATAGAAAAGACGTTCAAGGGAAAACGGTCTTAGTTTTACTACAATTAGTATGCAGCAGAGCTTTAAAAAACAGCCCAAATAATATATACGTTAATTCGAACGCGTTTTGTATGCAAAGTAGCAATCCGTGGGCTATATAAGGCACTTCGCGATGTCCATCAATGTTCTACACCATGTCAATGTTACTATCATATCTTAGGGTTCGCATAGAGCAATTAGAGCTGTGACCTTGAACGCTCCTTCATAAGTAGACAACTACTACACGATAGAAAAGACGTACAAGTGAAAATGGAATTAGTTTTACTGAAACTAGCATGCAGCAGAGCTGCCAAATAATGCCCAGATGATATACACGAAAATTCTAATGCGTTTTGTAAACAAAGCAGCAATCCGTGGGCTATTGAGGACACTTCGCGATGCCTATCCATTTTCTATACCATGCCATTGTAACTACCATATCTTAGCGTTCGCATACAGCACCTTGAGTTGTGACCTTGAACGCTCCTTCATAAGTAGATAACTCCTACACGATAGAAAAGACGTTCAAGAGAAAACGGTCTAAGTTTTACTGCAACTAGTATGCAGCAAAACTTTCAGAAAATGCCCAAAAAATATACACGTTAATTCGAACGCGTTTTGTACGCAAAGTAGCAATCCGCGGGCAATATAAGGCACTTCGCGATGTCTATCCATGTTCTATAACATGCCAATGTAACTATCATATCTTAGCGTTCGCATAGAGCACCTAGATTTGTGACCTTGAACGCTCCTTCATAAGTAGATAAATCCTACACGATAGAAAAGACGTTCAAAAGAAAACGGTATTAGATTTACCGCAATTAGTATGCAGCAGAGCTTTCAAAAAGTGCCCAAATAATATACACGTCAATTCGAACGCGTTTTGTACGCAAAGTAGCAATCCGCGGGCTATATAAGGCACTTCGCGATGTCTATCCATGTTCTATACCATGCCAATGTAACTATCATATCTTAGCGTTCGCATAGAGCACCTAAAGTTGTGACCTTGAACGCTCCTTCATAAGTAGATAACTCCTACACGATAGAAAAGACGTTCAAAAGAAAACGGTCTAAGTTTTACTGCAATTAGTATGCAGCAGAGCTTTCAAAAAGTGCCCAAATAATATTCACGTCAATTCGAATGCGTTTTGTACGCAAAGTAGCAATCCGCGGGCTCTATAAGGCACTTCGCGATGTCTATCCATGTTCTACACCATGCCAATGTAACTATCAAATCTTAGCGTTCACATAGAGCACCTCGAGTTGTGACCTTGAACGCTCCTTCATAAGAAGATAACTCCTACACGATAGAAAAGACGTTCAAGAGAAAACGGTCTAAGTTTTACTGCAATTAGTATGCAGCAGAGCTTTCAAAAAGTGCCCAAATAATATACACGTTAATTCGAACGCGTTTTGTACGCAAAGTAGCAATACGCGGGCAATATAAGGCACTTCGCGATGTCTATCCATGTTCTATACCATGCCAATGTAACTATCATATCTTAGCGTTCGCATACAGCACCTAGAGTTGTGACCTTGAACGCTCCTTCATAAGTAGATAACTCCTACACGATAGAAAAGACGTTCAAGAGAAAACGGTCTAAGTTTTACTGCAATTGGTATGCAGCAGAACTTTCAGAAAATGCCCAAATAATATACACGTTAATTCGAACGCGTTTTGTACGCAAAGTAGCAATCCGCGGGCAATATAAGGCACTTCGCGATGTCTATCCATGTTCTATACCATGCCAATGTAACTATCATATTTTAGCGTTCGCATAGAGCACCTAGAGTTGTGACCTTGAACGCTCCTTCATAAGTAGATAATTCCTACACGATAGAAAAAACGTTCAAGAGAAAACGGTCTTAGTTTTACTGCAATTAGTATGCAGCAGAGCTTTCAAAATGTGCCCAAATAATATACACGTCACTTCGAACGCGATATGTACGCAAAGTAGCAATCCGCGGGCTATATAAGGCACTTCGCGATGTCTATCCAAGTTCTATACCATGCCAATGTAACTATCATATCTTAGCGTTCGCATAGAGCACCTAGAGATGTGACCTTGAACGCTCCTTCATAAGTAGATAACTCCTACACGATAGAAGAGACGTTCAAGAGAAAACGGTCTAAGTTTTACTGCAACTAGTATGCAGCAGAACTTTCAGAAAATGCCCAAAAAATATATACGTTAATTCGAACGCGTTTTGTACGCAAAGTAGCAATCCGCGGGCAATATAAGGCACTTCGCGATGTCTATCCATGTTCTATACCATGCCAATGTAACTATCATATCTTAGCGTTCGCATAGAGCACCTAGAGTTGTGACCTTGAACGCTCCTTCATAAGTAGATAAATCCTACACGATAGAAAAGACGTTCAAGAGAAAACGATCTTACTTTTACTGCAATTAGTATGCAGCAGAGCTTTCAAAAAGTGCCCAAATAATATACACGTCAATTCGAACACGTTTTGTACGCAAAGTAGCAATCCGCGGGCTATAGAAGGCACTTCGCGATGTCTATCCATGTTCTATACCATGCCAATCTAACTACCATATCTTAGCGTTCGCATAGAGCACCTAGAGTTGTGACCTTGAACACTCCTTCATAAGTAGATAACTCCTACACGATAGAAAAGACGTTCAAGAGAAAACGGTCTAAATTTTACTGCAATTAGTATACAGCAGAGCTTTCAGAAAATGCCCAAAATAATATACACGTTAATTCGAACCCGTTTTGTACGCAAAGTAGCAATCCGCGGGCAATATAAGGCACTTAGCGATGTCTATCTATGTTCTATACCATGCCAATGTAACTATCATATCTTAGCGTTCGCATACAGCACCTAGAGTTGTGACCCTGAACGCTCCTTCATAAGTAGATAACTCCTACACGATAGAAAAGACGTTCAAGAGAAAACGGTCTAAGATTTACTGCAATTAGTATGCAGCAGAGCTTTCGAAAAGTACCCAATTAATATACACGTCAATTCGAACGCGTTTTGTACGCAAAGTATCAATCCACGGGCTATATAAGGCACTTCGCGATGTCTATCCATGTTCTATACCATGCCAATGTAACTATCATATCTTAGCGTTCGCATAGAGCACCTAGAGTTGTGACCTTGACCGCTCCCTCATAAGTAGATAACTACTACACAATAGAAAAGACGTACAAGTAAAAATGGATTTAGTTTTACTGCAATTAGCATGCAGCAGAGCTGCCAAATAATGCCCAGATAATATACGCGTTAATTCTAATGCGTTTTGTAAACAAAGCAGCAATCCGTGGGCTATTAAGGACACTTCGCGATGTCTATCCATGTTCTACACCATGCCAATGTAACTATCATATCTTAGCGTTCGCATAGAGCACCTAGAGTTGTGACCTTGAACGCTCCTTCATAAGTAGATAACTACTACACAATAGAAAAGACGTACAAGTGAAAATGGATTTAGTTTTACGGCAATTAGCATGCAGCAGAGCTGCCAAATAATGCCCAGATAATATACGCGTTAATTCTAATGCGTTTTGTAAACAAAGCAGCAATCCGTGGGCTTTTAAGGACACTTTGCGATGCCTATCCATTTTCTATACCATGCTATTGTAACTACCATATCTTAGCGTTCGCATACAGTACCTAGAGATGTGACCTTGAACGCTCCTTCATAAGTAGATAACTCCTACACGATAGAAAAGACGTTCAAGAGAAAACGGTCGAAGTTTTACTGCAATTAGTATGCAGCAGAGCTTTCAGAAAATGCCCAAATAATATACACGTTAATTCGAACCCGTCTTGTACGCAAAGTAGCAATCCGCGGCCAATATAAGGCACTTAGCGATGTCTATCTATGTTCTATACCACGCCAATGTAACTATCATACCTTAGCGTTCGCATAGAGCTCCTAGAGTCGTGACCTTGAACGCTCCTTCATAAGTAGATATCTCCTACACGATATAAAAGACGTACAATAGAAAATGGACTAAGTTTAACTGCAATTAGCATGCAGCAGAGCTTTCAGAAAATGCCCAAAAAATATACACGTTAATTCGAACCCGTTTTGTACGCAAAGTAGCAATCCGCGGGCAATATAAGGCACTTAGCGATGTCTATCTATGTTCTATACCATGCCAATGTAACTATCATATCTCAGCGTTCGCATACAGCACCTAGAGTTGTGACCTTGAACGCTCCTTCATAAGTAGATAACTCCTACACGATAGAAAAGACGTTCAAGAGAAAGCGGTCTAAGTTTTACTGCAATTAGTATGCAGCAGAGCTTTCAAAAAGTACCCAATTAATATACACGTCAATTCGAACGCGTTTGGTACGCAAAGTAGCAATCCGCGGGCTATAGAAGGCACTTCGCGATGTCTATCCATGTTCTATACCATGCCAATGTAACTACCATATCTTAGCGTTCGCATAGAGCACCTAGAGTTGTGACCTTGAACACTCCTTCATTAGTAGATAACTCCTACACGATAGAAAAGACGTTCAAGAGAAAACGGTCTAAATTTTACTGCAATTAGTATGCAGCAGAGCTTTCAGAAAATGCCCAAATAAAATACACGTTAATTCGAACCCGTTTTGTACGCAAAGTAGCAATCCGCGGGCAATATAAGGCACTTAGCGATGTCTATCTTTGTTCTATACCATGCCAATGTAACTATCATATCTTAGCGTTCCCATACAGCACCTAGAGTTGTGACTTTGAACGCTCCTTCATAAGTAGATAACTCCTACACGATAGAAAAGACGTTCAAGAGAAAGCGGTCTAAGTTTTACTGCAATTAGTATGCAGCAGAGCTTTTAGAAAATGCCCAAATAATATACACGTTAATTCGAAGGCACTTAGCGGTGTCTATCTATGGTCTATACCATGCCAATGTAACTATCATATCTTAGCGTTCGCATACAGCACCTAGAGTTGTGACCTTGAACGCTCCTTCATAAGTAGATAACTCGTACACGATAGAAATGACGTTCAAGAGAAAACGGTCTAAGTTTTACTGCAATTAGTATGCATAGCATGCATAGTATGCATATCTTAGCGTTCGCATAGAGCACCTAGAGTTGTGACCTTGAACGCTCCTTCATAAGTAGATAACTACTACACAATAGAAAAGACGTACAAGTGAAAATGGATTTAGTTTTACGGCAATTAGCATGCAGCAGAGCTGCCAAATAATGCCCAGATAATATACGCGTTAATTCTAATGCGTTTTGTAAACAAAGCAGCAATCCGTGGGCTTTTAAGGACACTTTGCGATGCCTATCCATTTTCTATACCATGCCATTGTAACTACCATATCTTAGCGTTCGCATACAGTACCTAGAGTTGTGACCTTGAACGCTCCTTCATAAGTAGATAACTCCTACACGATAAAAAAGACGTTCAAGAGAAAACGGTCTTAGTTTTACTGCAATTAGTATGCAGCAGAACTATCAGAAAATGCCCCAATAATATACACGTTAATTCGAACGCGTTTTGTACGCAAAGTAGCAATCCGCGGACAATATTAGGCACTTCGCGATGTCTATCCATGTTCTATACCATGCCAATGTAACTATCATATCTTAGCGTTCGCATAGAGCACCTAGAGTTGTGACCTTGAACGCTCCTTCATAAGTAGATAACTCCTTCACGATAGAAAAGACGTTCAAGAGAAAACGATCTTACTTTTACTGCAATTAGTATGCAGCAGAGCTTTCAAAAAGTGCCCATATAATATACACGTCAATTCGAACACGTTTTGTACGCAAAGTAGCAATCCGTGGGCTATAGAAGGCACTTCGCGATGTCTATCCATGTTCTATACCATGCCAATGTAACTATCATATCTTAGCGTTCGCATAGAGCACCTAGAGTTGTGACCTTGAACGCTCCTTCATTCGTAGATTACTGCTACACGATAGAAAAGACGTACAAGTGAAAATGGATTTAGTTTTACTGCAATTAGCATGCAGCAGAGCAGCCAAATAATGCCCAGATAATATACGCGTTAATCCTAATGCGTTTTGTAAACAAAGCAGCAATCCGTGGGCTATTAAGGACACTTTGCGATGCCTATCCATTTTCTATACCATGCCATTGTAACTACCATATCTTAGCGTTTGCATACAGCACCTAGAGTTGTGAGTTGTTTTGTAAACAAAGCAGCAATCCGTGGGCTATTAAGGACACTTCGCGATGCCTATCCATGTTCTACACCATGTCAATGTTACTATCATATCTTAGGGTTCGCATAGAGCACAAAGAGCTGTGACCTTGAACGCTCCTTCATTCGTAGATTACTGCTACACGATAGAAAAGACGTACAAGTGAAAATGGATTTAGTTTTACTGCAATTAGCATGCAGCAGAGCAGCCAAATAATGCCCAGATAATATACGCGTTAATCCTAATGCGTTTTGTAAACAAAGCAGCAATCCGTGGGCTATTAAGGACACTTTGCGATGCCTATCCATTTTCTATACCATGCCATTGTAACTACCATATCTTAGCGTTTGCTTACAGCACCTAGAGTTGTGACCTTGAACTCTCCTTCATAAGTAGATAACTCCTACACGATAGAAAAGACGTTCACGAGAAAACGGTCTAAATTTTACTGCAATTAGTATGCAGCAGAGCTTTCAGTAAATGCCCAAATACTATACACGTTAATTCGAACGCGTTTAGTACGCAAAGTAGCAAACCGCGGGTAATATAAGGCACTTCACGATGTCTATCCATGTTCTAATCCACGCCAATGTAACTATCATATCTTAGCGTTCGCATAGAGCACCTAGAGTTGTGACCTTGATCGCTCCTTCATATGTAGATAACTCCTACACGATAGAAAAGACGTTGAAGAGAAAACGGTCTAAGTTTTATTGCAATTAGTATGCAGCAGAGCTTTCAGTAAATGCCCAAATAATATACACGTTAATTCGAACGCGTTTTGTATGCAAAGTAGCAATCCGCGGGTAATATAAGGCACTTCACGATTTCTATCCATGTTCTATACCATGCCAATGTAACTATCTTATCTTAGCGTTGGCATAGAGCACCTAGAGTTGTGACCTTGCCCGCTCCTTCATAAGTAGATAACTACTACACAATAGAAAAGACGTACAAGTGATAATGGATTTAGTTTTACTGCATTTACCATGCAGCAGAGCTGCCAAATAATGCCCAGATAATATACGCGTTAATTCTAATGCGTTTTGTAAACAAAGCAGCAATCCGTGGGCTATTAAGGACACTTTGCGATGCCTATCCATTTTCTATACCATGCCATTGTAAATACCATATCTTAGCGTTTGCATACAGCACCTAGAGTTGTGACCTTGAACGCTCCTTCATATGTAGATAACTCCTACACGATAGAAAAGACGTTGAAGAGAAAACGGTCTAAGTTTTACTGCAATTAGTATGCAGCAGAGCTTTCAGTAAATGCCCAAATAATATACACGTTAATTATAACGCGTTTTGTACGCAAAGTAGCAATCCGCGGGTAATATAAGGCACTTCACGATGTCTATCCATGTTCTATACCATGCCAATGTAACTATCATATCTTAGCGTTCGCATAGAGCACCTAGAGTTGTGACCTTGAACGCTCCTTCATAAGAAGATAACTCCTACACGATAGAAAAGACGTTCAAGAGAAAACGGTCTTAGTTTTACTGCAATTAGTATGCAGCAGAACTATCAGAAAATGCCCAAATAATATACACGTTAATTCGAACGCGTTTTGTACGCAAAGTAGCAATCAGCGGACAATATTAGGCACTTCGCGATGTCTATCCATGTTCTATACCATGCCAATGTAACTATCATATCTTAGCGTTCGCATAGAGCACCTAGAGTTGTGACCTTGAACGCTCCTTCATAAGTAGATAACTCCTACACGATAGAAAAGACGTTCAAGAGAAAACGGTCTTAGTTTTACTGCAATTAGTATGCAGCAGAGCTTTCAAAAAGTGCCCAAATAATATACACGTCACTTCGAACGCGTTTTGTACGCAAAGTAGCAATCCGCGGGCTATATAAGGCACTTCGCGATGTCTATCCATGTTCTACACCATGTCAATGTAACTATCATATCTTAGCGTTCGCATAGAGCACCTAGAGTGGTGACCTTGAACGCTCCTTCATAAGTAGATAACTCTTACACGATAGATAGACGTTCAAGGGAAAAAGGTCTAAGTTTTATTACAATTAGTATGCAGCAGAGCTTTCAAAAAGAGCCCAAATAATATATACGTTAATTCGAACGCGTTTTGTACGCAAAGTAGCAATCCGTGTGTTATATAAGGCATTTCGCGATGTCTATCCATGTTCTATACCATGCCA